>CM050168.1:233560766-233576748 GCA_027410445.1 Discoglossus pictus | reverse complement strand
CCTCCCCCCCCCCCTTCCCTGTGTGTGTCTCCCCCCCCTTCCCTGTGTGTGTCTCCCCCCCTTCCCTGTGTGTGTGTCTCCCCCCCCTTCCCTGTGTGTGTCTCCCCCCCTTCCCTGTGTGTGTCTCTCCCCCCCTTCCCTGTGTGTGTGTCTCCCCCCCCCCTTCCCTGTGTGTGTGTCTCCCCCCCCCTTCCCTGTGTGTGTCCCCCCCCCCTTCCCTGTGTGTGTCCCCCCCCCCCCTTCCCTGTGTGTGTCTCTCCCCCCCCCCTTCCCTGTGTGTGTCCCCCCCCCCCTTCCCTGTGTGTGTCTCCCCCCCCCCCCTTCCCTGTGTGTGTCTCTCCCCCCCCCCCTTCCCTGTGTGTGTCTCTCTCCCCCCCTTCCCTGTGTGTGTCTCTCCCCCCCTTCCCTGTGTGTGTCTCTCCCCCCCTTCCCTGTGTGTGTCTCTCTCCCCCCCTTCCCTGTGTGTGTCTCTCTCCCCCCCTTCCCTGTGTGTCTCTCCCCCCCCTTCCCTGTGTGTGTCTCTCCCCCCTTCCCTGTGTTTGTCTCTCCCCCCTTCCCTGTGTGTGTCTCCCCCCCCCCTTCCCTGTGTGTGTCTCTCCCCCCCCCTTCCCTGTGTGTGTCTCTCTCCCCCCCTTCCCTGTGTGTGTCTCTCTCCCCCCCCTTCCCTGTGTGTGTGTCTCTCCCCCCTTCCCTGTGTGTGTCTCTCCCCCCCCTTCCCTGTGTGTGTCTCTCCCCCCCCTTCCCTGTGTGTGTCTCTCTCCCCCCCCCTTCCTGTGTGTGTACTCTCCCCCCCCCTTCCCCTGTGTGTGTCTCTCCCCCCTTCCCTGGGTGTGTCTCTCCCCCCTTCCCTGTGTGTGTCTCTCCCCCCCTTCCCTGTGTGTGTCTCTCCCCCCCTTCCCTGTGTGTGTCTCTCCCCCCCCTTCCCTGTGTGTGTCTCTCCCCCCCTTCCCTGTGTGTGTCTCTCCCCCCCCTTCCCTGTGTGTGTCTCTCCCCCCTTCCCTGTGTGTGTCTCTCCCCCCCTTCCCTGTGTGTGTCTCTCCCCCCCTTCCCTGTGTGTGTCTCTCACCCCCCTTCCCTGTGTGTGTCTCTCCCCCCCCTTCCCTGTGTGTGTCTCTCCCCCCTTCCCTGTGTGTGTCTCTCCCCCCTTCCCAGGTGTGTGTCTCTCCCCCCCTCCCCCCCTTCCCTGTGTGTCTCCCCCCCCTTCCCTGTGTGTGTCTCCCCCCCCTTCCCTTTGTTTCTTCCCCCTCCCCTCCCTGTGTGTGTCTCCCCCCCTTCCCTGTGTGTCTCCCCCCTTCCCTGTGTGTCTCCCCCCCTTCCCTGTGTGTCTCCCCCCCTTCCCTGTGTGTCTCCCCCCCTTCCCTGTGTGTCTCCCCCCCCTTCCCTGTGTGTCTCCCCCCCCCCTTCCCTGTGTGTCTCCCCCCCTTCCCTGTGTGTCTCTCCCCCTTCCCTGTGTGTCCCCCCCTTCCCTGTGTGTCTCTCCCCCCTCCCCCCCTTCCCTGTGTGTCCCCCCCTTCCCTGTGTGTCCCTCCCCTGTGTGTCCCTCCCCCCCCTTCCCTGTGTGTGTGTCTCTCTTCCCCCTTCCCTGTGTGTGTGTCTCTCTTCCCCCTTCCCTGTGTGTGTGTCTCTTTTCCCCCTTCCCTGTGTGTGTGTCTCTCTTCCCCCTTCCCTGTGTGTGTGTCTCCCCCCCCTTCCCTGTGTGTGTGTCTCTCCCCCCCCCCTTCCCTGTGTGTGTGTCTCTCCCCCCCTTCCCTGTGTGTGTGTCTCTCCCCCCCCCTTCCCTGTGTGTGTGTCTCTCCCCCCCTTCCCTGTGTGTGTCTCTCCCCCCCTTCCCTGTGTGTGTCTCTCCCCCCTTCCCTGTGTGTGTCTCTCCCCCCCTCCCCCCCCTTCCCTGTGTGTGTCTCCCCCCCCCCTTCCCTGTGTGTCTCCCCCCCTTCCCTGTGTGTCTCCCCCCCCCCTTCCCTGTGTGTCTCCCCCCCTTCCCTGTGTGTCTCCCCCCCTTCACCTGTGTGTCTCCCCCCCCCTTCCCTGTGTGTGTCTCCCCCCCTTCCCTGTGTGTGTCTCCCCCCCTTCCCTGTGTGTGTCTCCCCCCCCTTCCCTGTGTGTGTCTCCCCCCCCTTCCCTGTGTGTGTCTCCCCCCCTTCCCTGTGTGTGTCTCCCCCCCCTTCCCTGTGTGTGTCTCTCCCCCCCTCCCCCCCCCCCCTTCCCTGTGTGTGTCTCCCCCCCCCTTCCCTGTGTGTCTCCCCCCCCCCTTCCCTGTGTGTCTCCCCCCCTCCCTGTGTGTCTCCCCCCCTTCCCTGTGTGTCTCCCCCCCTTCCCCTGTGTGTCTCCCCCCCTTTCCCCTGTGTGTGTCTCCCCCCCCCTTCCCTGTGTGTGTCTCCCCCCCTTCCCTGTGTGTGTCTCCCCCCCCTTCCCTGTGTGTGTCTCCCCCCCTTCCCTGTGTGTGTCTCCCCCCCTTCCCTGTGTGTGTCTCCCCCCCCCTTCCCTGTGTGTTTCTCTTCCCCCCCTTCCCTGTGTGTTTCTCTTCCCCCCCTTCCCTGTGTTTCTCTTCCCCCCCCCCCCTTCCCTGTGTTTCTCTTCCCCCCCCCTTCACCTGTGTTTCTCTTCCCCCCCCCTTCACCTGTGTTTCTCTTCCCCCCCTTCACCTGTGTTTCTCTTCCCCCCCTTCACCTGTGTTTCTCTTCCCCCCCCTTCACCTGTGTTTCTCTTCCCCCCCTTCACCTGTGTTTCTCTTCCCCCCCTTCACCTGTGTTTCTCTTCTCCCCCTTCACCTGTCTTTCTCTTCCCCCCCCTTCACCTGTCTTTCTCTTCCCCCCCCTTCACCTGTCTTTCTCTTCCCCCACCCTTCACCTGTCTTTCTCTTCCCCCCCCCTTCACCTGTCTTTCTCTTCCCCCCCCTTCACCTGTCTTTCTCTTCCCCCCCCTTCACCTGTCTTTCTCTCCCCCCCCCCTTCACCTGTCTTTCTCTTCCCCCCCCCCCTTCACCTGTCTTTCTCTCCCCCCCCCTCACCTGTCTTTCTCTTCCCCCCCCCCTCACCTGTCTTTCTCTTCCCCCCTTCACCTGTCTTTCTCTTCCTCCCCTTCACCTGTCTTTCTCTCCCCCCCCCTTCACCTGTCTTTCTCTTCCCCCCCCTTCACCTGTCTTTCTCTTCCCCCCCCTTTACCTGTCTTTCTCTTCCCCCCCCTTCACCTGTCTTTCTCTTCCCCCCCCCTTCACCTGTCTTTCTCTTCCCCCCCCCCCTTCACCTGTCTTTCTCTCCCCCCCTTCACCTGTCTTTCTCCCCCCCCCCTTCACCTGTCTTTCTCTTCCCCCCCTTCACCTGTCTTTCTCTTCCCCCCCCTTCACCTGTCTTTCTCTTCCCCCCCCCCCTTCACCTGTCTTTCTCTCCCCCCCCCCTTCACCTGTCTTTCTCTCCCCCCCCTTCACCTGTCTTTCTCTCCCCCCCCCCCTTCACCTGTCTTTCTCTCCCCCCCCCCTTCACCTGTCTTTCTCTTTCCCCCCCCCTTCACCTGTCTTTCTCTTTTCCCCCCTTCACCTGTCTTTCTCTTCCCCCCCCTTCACCTGTCTTTCTCTCCCCCCCCCCCTTCCCCTGTCTTTCTCCCCCCCCCCCTTCACCTGTCTTTCTCTCCCCCCCCCCCTTCACCTGTCTTTCTCTCCCCCCCCCCCCCTTCACCTGTCTTTCTCTTCCCCCCCCCCCCTTCACCTGTCTTTCTCTTCCCCCCCCCCTTCACCTGTCTTTCTCTCCCCCCCCCCCCTTCACCTGTCTTTCTCTTACCCCCCTTCACCTGTGTCTCTCACTCCCTTCCCTCCGCTGCGTGTCTCTCTTACTCCCTTCCCTCCCCTGTGTGTCTCTCTCACTCCCTTACCTCCCATGCGTGTCTCTCTCACTCCCTTCCCTCCCCTGTGTGTCTTTGTCTTTCTCCCTCTCCCCTCGAACTTGGTAAGTGTGTACGCTCCCATGAAGAGTTACACACTTACCACAATTATTATTATTGATATTCGACACTTAAATATATATATTACTATGGGACCCATGAAATTTGGTGGAGTTACAGGGAGATAAAATTAGACAAGCCCGCCATATATGTGGCCGACATCCAAATCCGTAAACCATGCTTCCACACGTTCCATTTGCGGCTGTGAACATGATCAATTAGTCAAACCCGTAGTTACAGGTTTAGATGGAGCCAATAGTAAAAGAGATTGTCATCATTATGTCACGAAAACATGGAGGTTAAATTTCAATCACTTACATTTGGAAGTCTGAGTTGTGATCGGAACGGCATTCCAGAAATAATGCAATATGAAATAATCAATCAATATGATATTCTAGTCCATGCAAGTTCCATTATATGTATTAACACATAGATTGCCGGGATCTATATAACACGGAAATTAAACATAAAATAAATATTTTTTTATTGCTGATTTGCGGGCTTGAGAATATTGTGCTATTCATATTAATACCTTACATCAAGATCCCTTTTAATTTAAAATACAGTATTGTGTTTCTATTTGCTTTTAACAGTGCTACACACAGGAGTTTAACCCCCTTGCGTGTCCTCTCTAGTACCCATAGGATTTTTGGCTCCATTTGCCATTTACGGGCTTGAATTTAATAGGGATTTGCGATAGTAACATTTACGGCCTTGACAGATCAAAGGTTTAGCTATGGAGTTCATATTTTGATGGCCCATAGGGTTTTTCCACCTGTAACCCGCAGATCTTTTGCAGGTAGCTAAAATAGGCCAATTTAATAGCCTTGACTATTGCAGGCTCCTTTATGGGCTACGGGAACTCAAAATTTCCGAATTTAATAGGGCGCTATGTGTTTTACTACAAAAATGTTTACCTAGCAGTATTAAGAATAGCCACAAGATGGCAGTATGTTCTCATGGATTTCTTTTTTTATTTTATTTAGTAAAATATTTGAATAGTTATAATTTCACATGTGAGATCTCTCAGAACCTCATATACTGAGCATTCTCCATTGCAGCAGTTTCTGAACATGTTTTTCTCTGCACTACATTTTCCAAGTACAGTGAATCACTGACCCAAAAACTAACAATCTAGATTTTGTTTCACCAATTACTTATTAGAATATTGGGTGGACAGAATAATGGAAACACCTAACAATATATTAAAAGCAAATACCTAATAAGGAACAGGGTCACCACTTGCCTTCAGAATAGTTTCAGTCCTTCTTGGGGTGTTGTCATAAAACTGTGCGTTGTAGACCTCTAAATAGGGTGAGAAATGACTAATTAGCCCACAGTACATGTTTCCATTGCTCAGGGGTTCTGGTTTTGCACTCCTATTGTTGTTCGGTCCTTCAGTTGTGTCCGACTCTTGGTGACCATATGTAAGCAGCACGCCAGGCCCATCTGTCTGTTTTCTGGTTGTGATTATCCATAAGGTTTTCTTGGCAACGATACTGGAGTGAGTTGCCAGTTCCTCTCCAGTGGATTGTGATTTGTCTGACCTCTCTGCTGTGACTTGCCCATCCTGGCTGACCCTACATGGTATAGTTCACAGCTACATTGAGGTGAACAAGCCCCTTCCCCACTACAATGTTGTGATCCAAAAGGGGTGCTCCTAATATCAGATGTGTTTTTGTGCTGTTTTCTATATCTAAGACTACCTTATCAGCAACTGATAAGGAGGGCCCAGGTGCAAAATTATGTACATTTTTACAATATCATATATTTAGTTGGTCAGATAACCAATAAGGTGATCAGATCACCCTTGTATAAATTCATTTTCTACCCTCCCCTGGAGTGTAGATACCAGACTGCCTCTACTTGCTGTGGGCCCCAGGGCTGTGCACCTACTGTACCATTAGTAGCTCCGCCACTGCTTATACTGCTTGGTCAGAGAAGTGGCATAGGGTATTGTGCTCATACTGTATGTGCTATTATGTGTATACCGCCATCAATATGCACAGCGCTTTACAGAGACAAGGTACAAAGAGCTTACATTCTACTTGCATGGGGGAAATATCCATTCAGACACATTATGGTAAAACAGGAAGTAAGTTATAGGTTGCATACTGTCACAAGATTAGAGGTCTTCTCATTTCTGGAGGTAATCTCTGGTATTTACCACATTTGCTAGAAGGATGTTCCACATATCTACTTTTTCTGTAAAGTGGTGTTTCTATATAGTTTGCTGCCCTCCAACGTAAAATTGTGGAGTATTATCCTAATACTTTTTCTGGAAAATACTTACCACCTGTAGCGGAGAGGCAATATTCCCCAGGGTATCTCCGCTTATAATCCCAGTGAGGTTCAGGAACAAGTAAATGGTAAATCCACAGGCAAGGTTTCCAACAGGTAAAATAATAGCAATATCCCAACCGCAATCCCAATAACTGGACGACACACAGTTTCAGGAGCAGAACTACCTTTATTTTGTCATATGCAGAAATATTTATACACATCTCTTCCCACAGGCAATACACATGCCCATATTTGGCCACACAATACACATAAAGAGAACAATAGGTGTGGTCACACCTCACCGAGGCTCCCTGACAACTTTGATACAATCAGACATTGATTCAATTACACTTCTTTGTTCTTATCTGAGAATGAAAACACTGTATACAATAGACTTCCTTTATCTGTAACCGGATTCTCTGTAATAGGATTATCTATTAGCGTAGTAGCTGTGATATTTTGAGCCAATATATTCTGTAGAACTTAAAACAACATATCTACAGTACAGCAATGTGATCATATTTTAACCAAGAATTAAATAACCATAAAATAGGGTAAAACAGTGATGGGTTCCGTTACACCACCCATTCCCTTATCTTCTCTAAGCTTTGCATATTAAAAGGATTCTGGCACCCCAAAACCATGTTGTTTTGTAAGTTCTTCTTAAAGTGCATGGAAACCTGTCTGTGTATATTGCACTAGTACCGGGGTTGGAGCTACCGCTGGTGCAGGTGGTGCAATGCACATGCATGGACTGGCGGGTACTCGTTAGCACCTTGTCACACAGACCGGAACAGCAAGGACGGTAAGGGGAGGGGAGACTGTTTGGGAAGGGGTCTTGGGGCAGTATTAAGGTGAGTCAGTGTGATATTGAGATAAAGGGAGATACTTTTGGGAAGGTAAGAAAATAAAGAAAGGCCAGGAAAAACTTGTTTCCTGCTCAGAATACCAAGAAATACAGTTATTGCATTCTGGGAATCTGGGCAGGGACATGCAAATGTGCCCACAAAGGCATACACGGTTGAGTCACATTACTATCCCAAATAACCGCCATGTGCAGCACTGACAGCAGCTAGTTGGCGTGGTAGTGAGTAAATAAGATGCTGGACGGTTGGCAAGGGTATCTAGAGCCATGCAGACTGCAGTGCATCCGACAGCTGCTGAAGAGTGCGTGGTGGAGGATCCGTATGGAATACATGGTGTTCGACGGGGTTCAAGTCAGAGGGATTTGGATGCCAGGGAAGTACTTGAAAGTCTTTGTTGTGCTCCTCCAATCACTTCCAGATAATTCTGGCCATATGACATGTTTCATTGTCCTGCTGGAAGATCCAATCCACTCCAGGGAAGACAGTCCACATGTATGGGTGTACTTGATCGGCAAGGATGGATAGATAAGCCAATTGGTTGAGAGGGTCTTCCAGAGGTATGAGTGGACCCAGACATTGCCAAGAAAACATTCCCCAGACCATAACGCTGCCGCCACCAGCTTGTGTTCTTCCAACAATGGTTGCAGAGTGTTTGTTCTCAGAGGTTTTGCGCCTAACATGCCAACGTCTGTCCAGTCAGGTGTTCCGCTACTTCCATGTTTATTTGCAATGGTGCCATTTGTTCAGTTACGATACACTTCAACCACAGCAACACGCAAGCAGTTCACAAACTGCGCTATTTCATAAATACTGTTACCCTTGGCCTAAAAGCCAATGATCATCCCCTTTTTAGAGTCGAATAAATCTCACGTTTTACCCATGGTAGCAATGGCTGATTTGTTTGCAGAATGCCCACCAAGTAGGCAGTGGTCATAATAATGTGATTCAGCCCTGTGTATGTATATAAAAAAACAAAAAAAAAACATTATGGGTAAGCACAATCAAAGTCAAAGTTGGATGTGCTTTGCATGCTGCACCCATATGGTTACTAAGTCAGACACAACTGAAGGACTGAGCAACAACACTAATATTAATATATATATAGTTCACCACAACAATCATTTATAATATGGTGGGCAAAAGAGCAATGGAAGCCCTCCACCGTACAGTAAATAAATAATACATCTGTGTTCACATTAGAATGTCTAAAGCAGCTCAGAGTTCCAGTCAAAAAGTTATTACACTGCATGATTGTTGCGGTAAACTACCTACTCATAAGGTCCACAACACAGGCTGAGATCCTGCCCCATGCTGATGATAGCCAGCAAGCTTGAAACAGCTGTACATGGATTGGATACTCAGCCGGGGTTTTATCCAGCCTTGGCTTTGCATTAAAGCTGTGTAATACAGCATGCATAAGCTTAAAGGAAGCCATGTTTGATAATGGCTACGGATTGAAGAGCGAGGCATTTGTGGGCACATTTGCACGTCCCAGCTCAACTTCCCAGAATGCAGTGTAATAAATTGTTTTTCTCAGAACTCTGCGCTGGAAGCAGGTTTTTTAACTTGCTTTAGACATTCAAATGTGAACACAGATGTACTTTTTATTTACTATATATATATATATATATATATATATATATATATATATATATATATATATATATATAAAACACATACACTAATCCCCCCCCTTGTTTCATCTCTTTCCACCCCTCAAGGTCAATAGAAAAAGCCTGAGACATATATAGAGGATCAGTTCACCCCTATGGTAATTAGATCACCTTTCTGTACAATAATTTGCTGATATTTTCATGTTATAAATTAAATGGATATGGAAGGTTCCTGGATGTTACTAGATATATAATATCCCTGTGTATATAGTTTACTTTAATGTACTTTATTTCTTTGAATTTAGGCAGTAAAAATAGAGTTTTTAAGAACTTTCTAATAGAATAGTCCCTGTATGGCTCCTACCCTGTTGTGGGCCCCGGTGCTTTGCACCTCTTGCACCAGCAGTATCTCTACCACTGTTTGGTATACCAGCTTCTCACCCTGATCCCTTTCCTGGACCCCTCTCACTCTCTTGTTCTCCCATTGTACAAATCATTCTGCTATATCTTGTAATTAACCTCAGTCTTTCTCCTAACCTCAAGAATGTCTGCTCTTCTACTGAACAAACATCTTGATCTCCAGGTCCCTGTTGGGCGGTCCGTGCCCCAATCCATTGATTAGATTACGCTTCGCTGGAGGAGCACACTGCATATTTCCATGATTATCATCCTGCTTTTTTGCTGACTTTTCTTTCATAATATTCACATTCAGTGCAATTTATTTATCCAACACTTTGGCCCATCTGCACACTTCTTCTCTATATGGGCTCCTACTGATTTAATTTGTGTTAAAGGGATTTGGACGGTTTCTGGATGTTACTAGGTGGATAATAACACTGTGTATCTATTTAATTTTAAGTACCGTACTTTGTATGATTTTAAACAGAGTTTACAACTTATAATAGTCCCTGTATGGGTCTGCCCTCTGCAGTGTATGAAGACACAGACTCTACTATACTTGCTGTGCTGTGTCTCATACTAACCAATCAGTGACCATCTCTCTGCTGCTGAGACGTGGTCTTTGATAGGCTAGGACACTACACTGCACATCCAGCCCAACAGAGTCTGTGTGTCCATACACTGTAGAGAGCAGACCCATACAGGGATTATTTGTTTGATTTTAGGCAGTAAAAACACTGCTTATAAGCATTTCATAAAAAAACATTGTACATTAAAGTAAATAGATACACATGGTTATTCATGTCCCTTTACTCTTGGACTGCTAGTCTACCTATAGCTTGTCCTTCCGAGGTTATCCTTCTGAGGTGAACTGTGTAGTGTCCGAGCCTATAAGGGACCATGTCTCAGTAGTATGTTGAGGCACTGATTGGCTTGTATAACATACTGTACACCCAACTATCAACGACTCATACAAGGCTATTTGTATGATTTAAGGCAGTAAAAACAGATCTTATAAACCCTTTTTAACAGAATATATATTTATAAGGCTATTTGAAAGACTGAAAATTAATCAAAAACGTATTTGCTGCTCAGGTTTCTCAGAAATACAGTCAATGTACTGCATTCTTGGAGACTGGGGGGACATGCTAAGGCTTGGATTATGCGCAAGCCAAACGGCAAGCATATGCTTCAAAAGAGTCATATATAAAATGCTATTTGGGATTTAAAGAGTAAGGTACATTGTATCTCATCTGCATGTCCCCACCTGGTCCCCCAGCGTACAGTACAACTACTGTATTTCTGGGAAACCTGAGCAAATTTAGGGCTTACAAATGGGCTTACAAATGTACTACAGTGCATTGCAAAAGTATTCCCCCCCCCCCCCCCCCCCCCCACTGGCATGTTTTGTGTTTTGTCGCCTCACAACCTGGAATTAACATGGACTGTTTGAGGATTTGCATCATTTCATTTATAGAACATGCCCACAACTTTGAAGATGTTTCTTTTTTTTTTTTTTTATTGTGAAGCAAACAACAAATAAGACAACATAACAGAAAAAGTAAATGTGCACATCTATTCACCCCCCTAAAGTCAATACTTGTAGAGCCACCTTTTGCGGCAATCACAGCTCCAAGTCGCTTTGGATAAGTCTCTATGAGCTTGCCACATCTTACCACTGGGATTTTTGCCCATTCCTCCATGCAAAACTGCTCCAGCTCCTTCAAGTTGGATGGTTTGCGCTTGTGAACAGCAATCTTTATGTCTGACCACAGATTTTCTATTGGATTGAGGTCTGGGCTTTGACTAGGCCATTCCAACACATTTACATGTTTCCCCTTAAACCACTCAAGTGTTGCTTTAGCAATGTGTTTTTTGGGTCATTGTCCTGCTGGAAGGTGAACCTCCGTCCTAGCCTCAAATCACGCACAGAGTGGTACAGGTTTTGCTCAAGAATATCCCTGTATTTAGCACCATCCATCTTCCCCTCAACTCTGACAAGTTTCTTCTGGCCACTCTGCCATAAATTGTCGTCCTATGTACAGATACTCCAGTCTCTGCTGTGGAACTCTGCAGCTCCTCCAGGGTTACCTTAGGTCTCTGTGCTGCCTCTCTGATTAATGCCCTTCTTGCCCGGTCCGTGAGTTTTGGTGGGCTGCTGTCTCTTGGCAGGTTTGCTGTTGTGCCATGTTCTTTCCATTTGGTTAGGATAGATTTGATGGTGCTCCTGGGGATCATCAAAGATTTGGATATTTTTTTACAACCTAACCCTGACTTGTACTTTTCAACAACATTGTCCCTTACTTGTTTGGAGAGTTCCTTGGTCTTCATGGCAGTGTTTGGTTAGTGGTGCCTCTTGCTTAGGTGTTGCAGCCTCTGGGGCCTTTCAAAAATGGTGTGTATATGTAATGACAGATCATGTGACACTTTGATTGCACACAGGTGGACATCATTTCACTAATTATGTGACTTCTGAAG
Source organism: Discoglossus pictus (assembly GCA_027410445.1). NCBI lineage: Eukaryota > Metazoa > Chordata > Amphibia > Anura > Alytidae > Discoglossus > Discoglossus pictus. The sequence goes on along the minus strand of CM050168.1, from coordinate 233,565,176 downwards.
GTAACAAAGGGGGTGAATACATACGCACATGCCAATTTTCTGTTTTTTATTTCTAAAAAATAGTTGTATGTATATAAGTTGGTGAAGCAAAATGAGAAGAAAAATAGACTATTGTGTTCTGATCCATCACATAAAATTCAGATTAACAAAACATTGAACTTAAGGCTGTAATGTAACACAATAGTTAAAAAGTCGGGGGGTGGGGGGGGGTGGGAATACTTTTGCGAGGCACTGTATTTATTTTTGTACTCTGTGCGGTGGAACTTTTCTTATTTTATTGCTTACCATAAACTAAATGATTATATATATATATATATATATATATATATATATATATATATATAAAAACTCTTTATATGTGTTATCTATTTCTCTTCAATGTCTATTCTGTCATGTGTAAATGATTGCTTGCTTCAATAATGATGCTGAAGGAAAAATACATTCTTGTCCTGGAACAAGAGGTCATGCCCTGAAGCTTTAGGACAGAAAACTCTGTCTAGATATGACGTACTTTAACAAACATGTAGTAGATTCCTGGTACAGCATCCTGGCAGAGATGTTAGTTCTGTGGAAATTAAAAAAGTGCTTGAGGGTGACATGATTTTAAGAATGCTTTGTGCTGTTACAGCATGGGAATGGAAAGTGCTTGAGGGTGGCATGAGGTTAAAAAAAGATTGAGGCTTCAGGTGTAAACCCTCTCGATTGAGTAGGGCCCTCAACTCCTTCTGTACCAGTATTTATTCCTTTGTCTGTATCACCTATACTTAGCTCTATGATATAGTATCATTCTATACATAAATTATATTAATATAATTTGGGACCAATCTGCATCCAAATACTAGGGATAGTTTTTTAAGGACACTTGTAGCTGATTTCTTTGAAGTCTCGGTTTACTTATAGTGGAATTCATCGTGTCTTCATTTCATCAATTACTTAGAGCAGCAGTGTGAGGAATAGGTATTTTTATCTTATGAAGTAGGTGGTAAAATAGGGGAGGAATAGGAGCAACCATTTTATATATTGAGTCATAAAATTCATGATGATAGATTGCCACTTATACAATATGTTGGCTCAAAATTAAAAAATGACGTCATCAAGAGCGGCAGTAAGGGTCCTAGTGGTTTACCTCTTTCTTTGCTGCTCTCTGTCTATTATATCCATTCTTTGAATATCCATATTGCACCTTCTAAAACAAATACATCATGATCACAGCTTCTCATTTATTCAAGTGGTCACGCGTTGCTAGAAACTGTACCACATGACCCAGTGGCCCATTGGGAAGCTACTAGCCTTGCTGTGTTTGCATTGGGAGATTCCATAGTTTTCCAAGGTATAGCTGCTCAGTGGCTTCCAGGTGAAGTCTGGCCTTGGTAGAGGGAAGCGTTTGTTTCTTTGACCTCCTGTTTGGAAGGAGACTCAACCCTGATGATTTATATTTTTTTTGTCTTTTCTTGCAGGCTGGTTGAGATGGCGAAACATCGTTTTCCTGACTATTTTTCAAATGAGGAAAAATTACTTTCTACAACCAACAGAGTCCACGTCTATCGGGATCTAACCTGTGAGGACATGAGGAGGAGGTAAATGGGAAAATGAGAAGGATGCAGAGAGTGGAAATGGAAGTGGAGACTAGCTTATTTACTACTCCTGCCACCACAAACCTGGGCTTTGTTGGTCTTTGGGAAGAATCATATCACATCCCTATTTAACAATTAGCCATTCACTCTACCTAAATATAATTCTCATTGAAGGGTCTCAGAACTCTTGGATACTGTTTTGAGCCTTTTGGGGAGAAAAACTGGAATTGCTCATGTCCTTACAGGGTACCTTTTTAAATTCTTTCATGCTCTCTCTATGTCCTTTTCATACTTCATCAGACTCTCTCCAAACTAAAGCTATACACTAAAAACACATCTATTCAGTACAGCATATCCCTAACACCATACTAACACATCCATGCTAAAACATCTGCCCTTTTCTTATTATGAGGCATCTGGCCCACTTGGAACAAACATTATTTTGTTGTTGTTTAGTCGTTCAGTCATGTCTGACACTTCATGACCATATAGACTGCATCACACCAGGCACATCTGTCAGCCACTGTCCCTCTGAGCTCCATCAAGCTCATGTTTATTGTTTCATTTACCGCATCTATTGATATCCACCTCTGTTGTCCCCTTCTTCGTGTGCCTTTAATCTTGCCAAACATCAGAGCCTTCTCTAGGGAATTCTGTCTTCTCATGAGGGCAAAAAGATTTAAGCTTCAGCCTCATGATCACACCTTCCAGTGAACAGTTTGATTTAATTTCCTGTAGTATTGATTGAATAGATCTTCTTGCAGTTTAAGGGACTCTAAGTAGTTTTCTCCAACACCACAATTCAAACTCATCAATACTTTGGCTCTCAGCCTTCTTTATATATGATAGTGATCCATATTTACTTTTTACTAGCTTTTCCAGATTTGTCATAGCTTTCCTCCCTAGAAGCAAACGTCTTTTAATTTCATGGCTGCAGTCACATCAGCATTTTGACCCACCTCATTATGCCTTCTTGATTTAACATTACAATGCAATGGTTCCATATCACAAGAATGCACTATTCTCTGGCCATACCCTACATTCCAACTAAAAATGTCTCATCCACATTTGACCTTCACTACATAAAGTATGTCCCTCACTGCTCAAACCTAACTTTATGTCCCTCCAATGTCCCATCCACTATAGATTGTGAGCTTAAAGCGGCAAGCTTCGATATCAGTTGGATAATCTACAACTAACAACAACTGTATCAACCTTCAACTGTTTAGTGTTGGAACTGTATAAATTGATAATAATAATAATTAAACTACATAATGCACCAGTCAATATACTCAGCATTAAAGGACAATTAAAAATGGCTAAATGTCTTATCAACATATGAACAGTATTACGTAAGCATCGTCCTATCATAAATAACTAATTCCTTATTTTTTCAATAGGATTGAAACTTTGGAAGAAGTAATCATTCTGAAAGGCGTAAAACTACTTGTTATAGATTCTGTGGCCTCCGTGGTGAGGAAGGAATTTGACACAAAACTTCACGGCAACTTGGTGGAGAGGAATAATTTCCTGGCAAAAGAAGCGTCATCGCTGAAATACTTGGCTGATGAATTCTCCATGGTGGTAAGAGATTGATTAATATATCAAAGAAATGCAATTGTCAAGGATGTAGTGTTACTTGGGCAGTGAAGCAATTAAATTAGCAACTAAGGAACCCACTGAGTGGTAAAATTTGCAGTCTACCCTAAAATCGGCTGCAGGAGCTTTTTTTCCCTATGTTGCACGTTTATTTTAATCTTTTCAGTCGCAATATTATGGCACTCAACCAACATCCGTAAATCCTGCCTTGTGCGCAAGAGATTTTGGTGTAGATGTAAATGTTCACCCTTATATTACACCAAACCAAGATTTATGGATGATAAATGGCTTTAGGAACCAATAGGAAATGAGAACATCATAATTATTATAATGAGTTCGAACAGAGTTTGCCGATATCTGTGGCATTGGCTTGTCGCAGTCACTCGTAGCAGTTGTCTTGCAACTTTTGCGTAATGGGTGATTAGCATAGATAGGGATATTTACTTTGCTCTTACATAGTGTAATCTGTGATATAGGGGATTAGAATGGAGGCCTCGATCTCCTACTAATTACTCTAGTCTTGTAAAGGCAACAGAATGCTATATTCTGTGTTATTCAGGGGAGCTGGAAAAATCTGCCTGAAATCACTGCAATACCACAGCAAAGATATATAAAAATATATTGTGTGATAATTCCTGAAGAACTAACATAGAATCTTAATACACAAATGCATTTTAGATTTGTGTGCTGTAGTAATTATATTAACTGTTTGTTAAATGTATAGCGTTACTTTAAACTAGGAGCAGATATACTAAAAGGGAACACTGTAGTGTTTTTGGAAAGTCTCTCCATTCCTCTGTATATTAAAGGATGTACTAAGATTTCTAGAGTTCTACAACACTTTTTTTTTTTATTCAAAGCATTTCACTCGCAATATTACGGCACAATATTCTGTGTTGTATGGAAAACATTTCAGTGTAGGAAGTGTATGTTCACTTGTATATTACAACAAACTAGGCATTTCGCTTAAATTACAGGGACACAGCTCTAGAAACCAATAGAAAATGAGAATGTCATGATTATTATAATGAGTAAGAATAAGTGCCGATAAATGCAGCAAGAAATCATATTGCAAGTAGTTAAATATAAATATAGTGAAGCAGCCATGAATGTCCAGTAATCTAGTAATTTAGTAATTATATATATATATATATATATATATATATATATATATATATATATATATATTAATGAGTATTGCAATATAATTTGATACCTTTTGTATTGGCCGAACATC
>CM050168.1:233525766-233555766 GCA_027410445.1 Discoglossus pictus | reverse complement strand
TAAGGGAGTGAGTTATTTACATTTAACTTTCTCGTGTGAAAGCTAATGTGTGGTGTGGTCTTGGTATTTGCGTATATAGAGAAGCTGAACTATTTTAGTTGGTAAAAGTAGAAAAGTTAATTTTGCCTATTTTATGGTATTCAGAGAAATTATAATGATGGTTGCGGGTCATATAAATCATATTTAATAAAGTAGTTGCCAATATTGATACTTGCAAGGAATTTTGGGCGCCACTGGATGAATTTTGTATAGTCTTTTTTTTTTTTTATTAATGGGAAGAAAGAACAATATCATGTTAAATGCATCATCCTGAAGAAGATACAAATGTCAATGTGTCAATCATTTTTTCATTTTGTTTATTTGTTAATTTTGCATACATGTAACATATTATATGACATAATATGCCAAAACCAAATAGCCTTAAAGAGAAGAAAGATAAGAGAAAAACATAAAAGAAATAGAGAGAGAAAAAAAGAGGGGAAGGGGGTGAAGCATTGCTTTATTCCACTTGCTCACATGAAATGAAATCTGCTGAGTGTTAACACCAACCAATTCATGGCTCCCACATTTGATAGCAGAAAGGCCATTTTTTGTAAATAACATCCAGTTCTGCAGATATCATACACATATAGTGTATGTGTTTAAGTTTAACTAGGACCTCTCTAAACAGGGGAATAGCCTTCTTCCAAGATTTAGCAATAGTAATTCTTGTTGCATGGAATATTTGGTTAGTGAGAAGTTGGACCTCTTTGGTAATGGGAAGACCTAATAAGGTTTCTGAGGTGATCCTACTGCCCCATTATTTTTCTAAAGTATCAAAAGTTTCCGACCAAATGTGAGCAATTTTTGGCCTCTTCCATAGTGTGAAAAAGTGTTCCTGCAGAGCTGCACCCCCGAAAACAGTTCCCCACCGAGGATGGATATGATACTCTCAACCTTGCTGGGGTCAGGTACCACCTCAAAATTGTTTTGTAGGAATTCTCCCTTAGGATAACAAGCAAACTGGAAAAATTGTGCTGCATTTTTGAATTTTGTTCCATTGCTCCTTTTCTAAAGTGATACCCAATTCTTTTTCCCAAGAGGATTGATGGAGGAGTCTGGATGGGGTCGCCTGATCGAACAAGTAATCATAAAAAGAAATATTTTTATTGCGATCAGCATTATAAATACAGCATTTCTCAAATGGGGTTTTGTTAGCCAAATTATTAACTTGCAATACTTTAGAAAAGTTTTTGTTAATTTGTGCTAGGTTAAGCCATTCTTTGACTGTTACCTGATTCTGTGCACAAAATTACATGGATGACCATTTTTGGATAGTGATGTTGGGTTGATAACCCCAATTTAGGCGTATCGCAAGGTAGGTGTGGCAGTTTGGAGGTATAGACTCCACTTTTAGACCTTGTGTAGGGTCCACCAGTGTTCCCTCCTTCCTGGTTACGGGAGTCAAACACAATATCAACAGTGTGCAAACTCTTTGCTTCAGAAGACTATCCTCTTTCCTTGGTGTCGATGGTGATCTGCTGCTTTTGGTTGGGCTCTGTTCAGATCAGTGCCTGAAATTTGAGCCGAAGCATCATAGTAGGAATGGGGTTGAAAAAGTGCACAATCTCCTTTTTAGGTAACGCCAATAATATGGGGTTATGATGGAGCCTGAAGCAATGGATAGAGGTCCCTCATGTTGGTTGTTTTCTGTGGGTGTCGCGATCAACTCTTGCTAAGATCCGTACCTCAGTGACAGAGTGTTGGAAGAACACTGTGTATTCGCCAACTGGATGACGGCGTGTATGGAAGGTTTTGTTACTCCTCTATGTAAAGTAGTCCTCCGCATAAGAAATTCAATGAGATGGGACTTTTGAAAGATAAATATATTTTTATTGATAGAAAACCATAGATAAGATACACAATATCCACCATAGCGGTTAGTGACTGTGCAATGTGGACCGTGAAAAAACATAGAAGATCTCAAAAATAAATAAATAATGCTATCAGATTCGATATTCGAGATAGCAATGATAATTGGAAGGTGTAAGTACACTTTAAACGCATTTCTCCGTTCACTGACGGCTTCCTCAGTGATAGTGTTAGTGTTACCCTGTTGGGACAAATATACCAATTACTAAAATTTGTCTGTTAGTTTTACAGGGTATACATAATTGAAAATAAGACCATTTATATTTTGGTCCTGGTGGTCTTTCTGCTTGTTGCCACCTTTAGATGTTTGTCTATAATAGTGTTGAATAGTGTACTATATCTGGTCCTTTACAATCTGGGATCAACTTGTACTTTTGTGTGGGCTTCTAGAAGCCATACGTATAATGCAATGGACTGTTTGATAGGGATGTTAAGCATAGTGGTATAGTGCTTGTGCTACATACGCTTTCCGGGGCATAGGTAGTGGGCAAGTGTGGTTGGCCTCTTTATGGTGCAATACCATATCGCCCCAGGGTTAGAAAACTGTGAGTTGGGAATAATGGTTCTGACACCTGTGATGTACATTAGTATGCATGAACTTGGGCACATAGAATGTTGACCTATTTTGGTTTGTTCTAAGTACATCAGCTACAATAGTCACATTGTTACCTATCCACCAATGGGGAGTTTTTGTTGAATGAGATATTTTTTATATGGTAGCCATAAAGTGGTGAGCCAGGAACCTGTCTCTACCAAGGGAGCTCTTTTGTTCATCTGGTTCCAAAGGGTAAGAGATTGGGCCACACTGCCAGGGAGCAGAGAATGATTGATTTTAAAATGGAGACTTGTCCAGAGTACCAGGCTGATTAAAGGGTTCTGGTCTCTGACAGCATGGCTCTCAATCTCCACCCACACCGGTGGGTGTTCCTTAATGAACCAGTTGTGCCAATCTAGAAGCCTTAAAGTATTTCCTTAAAGTCTGGAAGAGCTAACCTCCCTTTACTTTTATGAGCCAACATAGTAGTTTTGATTACTCTTGGTTTTTTATGATCCCAAACAAAACACGAGACAATGTTTCTTTGCTAAAAAATGTAGAGTCCTTCACCTTTGCTAGAGTTTAACATGTTATCACATTTTTGCAACATGTCAGGAATTAAAGTAAACACATTAGGGAGGCTTGTTATGGATTCAGTAACAGTGAGCATGATATCTTCAGAAAAAAGACTTACAGCCTTATTAAATTGTGATTCAGCAAATTGTAAAGGGCTCTATTTAAGCACATTGCAAATTTTTTAAAGAAGTTTTTAGTTAGTGAAGACCTTGCTTTTGTATAGAACTTCACTAACTAAAAACTTCTGTAAAAAAAAAATATGCTATGTGCTTAAATAGAGCCCTTTTCAATTTGCTGAATGCCAATTTAATAAGGCTGTGAGTTTGTACTCCTTATTGGCTGATCGGATTCCTTTCACATTTTGGTTTTCTCTTAGGGCAATTGCTAATGATTCTATGCATTTGGCAAATAGCAGGGGGAGAGGGGACAGCACTGTATTGTTCCTCTGTGTATTGGAAAAAGCTGAGACCTGAAAGGCTTTCGGTGCCGAATATAACGCTAATACACCTCCCACTAGACCCTCATTTAGACCAAACCATAACTGTATCTGGGTCATGTAAGCCCAATCTATCCGGTCAAAAGCATTTTCTGTGTCTAGTTAAAGCAGCATCATTTTTGCTGATGCGACATCCATAAGATCCAGAATACGTCTGGTGTTGTCGGGGGCCTCACTACCTTGGGAGACCTTGAGTGTTTTAAGGATTTCTGGAGGTCTGATATCTTCGTATTCAATTATTTGATACTTGAGAGCTCTATTTTTTTTAGCTAAAGCCCCTAGTTGAATACAGGTGCCTCTCAGTACTGCTTTGTGTGCTGCCCATACCCCCGCCTGGTCTACCTCTTCCCCACTGTTTGAGTTGAAATAGTTTACTAATTCTTTTAAAATGTTGTCATGTGATGAAACATCATTTAAAAGAACCGGGTTTAGTGTCCAGGAAGGTGTACACCCCTTATGGAGTAGGTCTTTCAGGGAAATACAAACTAGGTCAGGATCTGACCAGGAGATGGGGTGGATTGCAACGTCAAATAGGTTTGAGGTTAGGTTTTGTTGGATGAGAATATAGTCAATACGGGAGTATGAGAGATGTCTTGCTGAATAGTAAATGTAATCTCTCTCATCCGGATGCAATTCTCTCCAGGTGTCTATCATACAGTGGTTTATAAGGAGAGCTTTGAGCGACATGGTTGCTGCTGGGATTACATGCACAGATCCAAGCAGGATGTTGCCAATCAGTCATTACATCTGAGATTCTGAAGAAGACGGCTGCTTGTCAAGAGTCCGGGCATATACATTTAATAAGGTCTTACTGCATGGTTAATGGTTCCATGCAATAAGACCTATCTCCCATCAGAATCTTTATGGGTAGCTATATGTTGAAAATTTTATCTTTTATGAATAAGGATTAAAAAAAAAACCTTTTTCCAGGAGCAGTGGCATGATGGGCCTGAGTAAAATGTTTGCCCCAGTATTTTAGGATTGCATTCTTTTTAAAATGGGTTTCTTGGATCAACACAATGTCAACACCTAAGCAGCAATATTCTCCCAGGGCAATCCCTCGCTTTATTGGTTAATTTAACCCTTGGGCATTATGTGAAGCTATTTTGAGATCCATTATTTCTACAGTAAGGGAGTACGGTCTAAAGATTCTAGTAGGCGAGCAGGTCCAGTAAGATGATATAGCAGAATGAGAGACCGCTAGATGACACGGAATAACTAATAGCGGATGATTTTGAGCCAAACAAACCCCCCCCCCCAACAATCCCACTTATCCCTGGGCCCAGCTTCAGAAAACATACAGATCCTTCCCTGTTTTGTACTTCTCTGGTTTGGTTGAGAGAGCGTGTTGGCTGGCTCAGATTTATGCCTTATCCTCCAGCTCTCGCAGTTACTCAGAGCATTTGTTCAGTAGTCAGAATGTCCAAGACGTATGGCACAAGTAGTAACAAATCCAGGTTTTAGGGCATCTGTCAACTCCACCAAGTCCTGAATGTTCTGCATCCACAGTCTGCAGAGACCCAGTGTGAGACAGGCAATGCAATGGCAGATCCTGAGCTTCAGCTCTCGGCTGCTTTTCCAACTCTTCACACTGAACACAGCCACTGGATTTGTCCTCCAGAAGAACCAGGTATGTCTCGGGTCCTGTAGAATCAATTAACAGCTTCTGGTCCTCAATTAGATATTTTAAATTAAACCATGAATCTTAGATATGCATGAGCTCAAGCAGAACATGTCTGCCTTGTTCTGTGGCTAGGGATTTTGTTTGAAAGAGTAGGACCAGCCAGTGATAGTAGTCAATAAATATCAGTACACAAGCCAATAAAAGTGTAATGGCACTCAATACAACTCAAAAAGAGGTACTTTTCCAACCAGTTAGCAAAGTTGGTCCCGGTATATGTTTGATAGAAGGAAAAAGAGAAAGAAGGAATTGATCCCTGTTAAGGAACATCTTGAGTATTGTTTCTGTGCTTTTATTCTTTAGATTAAGGCCCAACCTTAAATGTTTTTTTCTAGTTTTAAAATGTTATAGAGTACAGACATCCCCTATGGTAAAATATACAAGAAAACAAGTTTATTCACACATTAAAAATTGTACTTACAAAAGCGAGGTTATGTACAGTCATACTATATATTGCCCACAGCCTTCTTGGATGCCCAGGATGAAATATAATGTACAAACCCTTATTTTACAAGATTAAACGTTGAAGAATTAATGGATAAAGCTATGGAAGAGGCTGGAATAACTACGCTATAAAAAAATTAAAACAAATGAGGAAAAAGATAGGACAAGTTCCACAATATAAATTAAGTAACATAGAATAAAAATCTATGTGATGTAAGCTTATTAAAAATAAAACTTCTCAGCAAGGTATAAATGTAAGTAAAAATAACTTAACAGTGTTATAAAATACCTCTATTTTATAACCCCCTTCTGAATCACTACCTTGTTGTGGTGAAGGGGCTTGTGTACCTCAATGAAACTGTGAGATATACCATGTGGGATAATCCAAGATGGGCAGGTCATAGCAGAGAGGTCGGACAAATCACGGTCCACTCGAAAAGGAATCGGCAACCCACTCCTGTAACTTTGCCAAGATAACATTATGGATTAGCACAACCAGAAACACAGACAGATGTTCCCGGCATGCTACTTCTATATGGTTACCAAGAGTCAGATACAACTGAACAAAAACAACTTTAATAACACTGTCTACTTTATGGTCTGTTATTAAGAAAAGAAAAAAAAAAGTTTCTCAGGGTGTCTGCAATATATTTTGTCCTAATAAATATCCGTAAATATGCAAGTAAAGAAACCATTAGAAAAACCTCAGCAGGTTGAGTCTACACCTGAGACAAAATTACTCTGACTACGACCAGCCGTATCAACTATGTCTCAAAAACAATTGATATTTCTCTTCTTCTGTGAACACGTTAGTTAATCGTGAATAGAACGCTGGTACATACATAAACAATATAGCCTGGAAATCTCAGTGGAAGTCAATCATTATTAGTGCACTTGTTTTAGTGACCACTATACAATGAAAAAAATAATAAGTTTGATAAATTTGAGACTAAGAACATAATTAGTCAGGAAAATTTCATAACGTTTTTAATTAGAAAAACAAAAATGCTATAGCTTACACGGTTACTAATGATATTGATGTGGGATTGAAAAGTGGTCTTACAGGTTGGGGTGGGGGGTTGATTATTACATTTTTACTGGGCCACAAGATTTCTGATGGTGGTCCTGGTGTTTTTTAGCAAGTTACATAGTTGTAATTAATATTCTAAATTAGAAACCACTAGTGGAGATATTTAGTATTGAGAGGGAAGTGGAACATCCAAGGTAATAGGTACTGCTCCGGAGGGATGACTAGTAGACATAGGCTTTGAACCCAGGATAATATCACAATGACAAGTAGTGAGGCACAGGCACATAATTACAACAATAGCTAATACTGGCAGTAGGCTTTTGGAAATGGGTGAAGTACTCTGGCAACAAAGTGATAGGTAAAAAAAACCAAGCATGGAAAAGCCTTTGGGGAGGACGGTTTGTTCTGGTAGAGGGTGAATAGTGTTATCATTACTCCAATGATGGAGTGTTGGGCAGGGTACACTTAGTAGTGTGGTACTGATTGTAGTATGTGTACAAGTATATGATATTGGTAGTATAGGTTTGAGTCATGGTATTATGTGTACAGCCATATTTTATTGGCAGTATAACCTGGTAACAACATAATGATGGCAAAGTCTTGGTAGTATGTGCAAAGACGTATAGGTTTGCAGAGTTGTATCTGAGTCATACAGTGTAGATGATGATAATGACCCAGAAGGATATGTGTAAGCAAGGAAACACAGAGCTTTATATACAATAGACTACACCAGGGATGGGCAAGTTAGGTCCTGGAGAAACCCACACAGGCCTGGACTTGAGGATATCCCTGCTGCCTACAGAGAAGTGAATCGCTTCTTCAGTCATCCTGATTGACTCACCTGTGCACAGACAGGTTATACTCAAGTCCAGACCTGTGTGGGGCTCTCCAGGACTGGAATTGCCCAACCCTGGACAGCACTAGTCAGAAGTTCACTGACTAGCCAAAGCAAGGTACAGGCATAGCTTACAGGCAGGTAAGTACTTGGTAGTCATATAGACAAAAAAGCGGCTGGGATAGAGCCGGTACAAGCAAACATACAGGGCCAGCAGGCAGTACTAGGGTACAGTCTAAAGGGCCGGCATAAGGCACTAGGGTCTAACATACAGGGCCAACAGGCAGCATTAGACTCTAGCCTAAAGGGCCAGCATAAATCACTAGGGTCCAGCATATGGGGCAGCACTAAGGACCAGCATACAAGGCTAGCCAGCAGCACTTAGGGTCCAGCATACAGGGCCAACGGGCAGCACTAGGCTCCAGCCTAAAGGGCCAACAGGCAGCATTAGACTCTAGCCTAAAGGGCCAGCATAAATCACTAGGGTCCAGCATATGGGGCAGCACTAAGGACGAGCATACAGAGCTAGCTGGCAGCATACAGGGCCAGTCGGCGGCACTAGGGTCTAAGCGAGCAGTAAAATCCAAGACTTTGCAAAACATTATTACATTTACAGGAAGATATATAATCCCAAATAAGTAAAAATCTAGACAACTTTGAATTTCAGCTATTAATACTTTATAATACAATAAAAGCAATTATAATATAATTTGATGTGGTCTGTTCTTTGTAAAGGACATAACATTTAATAAATCTGATGCAGTTGAGCTAATGATCATTATTTTTGAATCCACAAAGCATAACACACATGATTTCACTTTGTTGATTGTATAGTCACACTTCATCTCATTACTGTGATGTTGTGCCTGGCATGGCTGTGTGTTGGCACATTTGTAGTATTTTTTGACTTTCACAAAAGTATAAACACTTAAGGTTAAAAAATGTAATCTTACAGAAGAGTTACACATCAGATCTTATCTCTGTTTACAGTGGAAATAAAAGCACAGGTTTAAAATATATGTAAGGGCTTCTTTGCATGTAAAATGAGTGTTTTGATGATTGCGTGCAAAGCTGGAAATGCAGCTTTGCACGTAACCGATAAAGGTGGAGAAATCAGTCAACAGTCTTGGATAGGCCACTGAAATTATATTGAAACTGGAAGGCAGGGAATGTGGGAGTGCGTAAAGGTAACCTACCTATGTTGTCCCAGGATATGTTGCCTGAGCTGTTTTGGATTTTGACATGGACTGTGAACTCTACTTCTCCCTAGCTTGTCACCAGCCCTGACCTTGTGCCTATCTATGAATACTCTCATGCTTGCCCTTATACCTGGACTCTTGTCTTAATTTGAATACACTGTTGCCTGCCACCAGCCTTAACCCTGTGCCTATCTTTGAATACTCTCTCTCTTGCCTCCAGCCCTGGACTCTTGCTTTACGTCAACCCTGACCTCTTGCCTTTTCTACAGATACCCCAGACTGCTACAGCTTAAACTCTGGTTACATCGGGGTGATTCATATAGACACATTAGGATAAAGGTGTGGATGCATATGCAAGAGAGGACACTAAGGGACCATGGAAAGCATCTTTATCAAAGCTACTTTAAATGGGAGCCTTGATCGTGTTGAGAGGAAAAACTTGTCTGATGCTGTGCAGCAGACGTTTGCAGACTTCAAAAAAGGTTTCTGAAACAGAGATATAGAGGAGATATTCCTTAGCAGAACAGAGGAGAGGTGTTTGGATATAGTGAGAGATAAGCAATATATAAGGAAACGGCAATGCGTTAATAACCTTATTGGCCAATCTGGGAGAGTGTGGGAGTTAATCCCATCACAGAGTGAGCTGTTAATTAAAAAGTTCCTTTCTAGATGAGTTAACTCACTTATCCTGTTTGAATAATCTAGCTGTAGGCAGGAAATTCAATCAGGGAAATTGTTGTTATGATGTATAGTCCATTGCTCAAATTTCCTGTCTCTAGTGATGCAATTAGTAGGAACTAGAAAGAAGGGGAAGGAATAGCGAGTGACTACAGCCCTATTTAGGAAGGGGTAAGCGGCGGTTAGGGGCATTAAGGTGGGCCATCCCAGGGAGATTGTATAGGTTACTCTTGACTCTACTAGAAGCCAGATAAAGATGTCAGTGAGGGAGAAGAATATAGGAATGACTACAGCAGCTGTTTTTCATATGTATTGCATGAGGGGAATATGAGAAGCCGGGGGAACGCAAAGAGCACGGTTGCAGTAATTTTGTCTTGAGAGGAGAGAATATGAGTTGTCCCAGATGTGAATGGACCATGAAAATGACCTGTCTTGGCTATGCTTTGGCAAAAAAAGGTAGGTTTAGGCAGCTGATTTAATGTGAGAAGAGATGTGTGTCAGAGATGAAGTATGACACTTAAACAGTGTACTTGATGGTGGGTCCATTAGGAGTTCCAACTTTTTTAAGATCAATGCAGCGGAGGCCCATTCCAGTTGCAATTAGAATTGAGTTTATATACAGAGAGTGTATAGAAAGAAAACGGTCCAGGAAAGACATGGAAATCAATTCACAAATTTAGTAGAATAGTAATTTAGGAAATATATATCTGATCCATGATTTTATAATGATATGTATATGAGTCCACTATATATTGATTGTGGGAATATTGTCACCAGAATTATTTAAAACTTTTTGCAATGTTATATAGTAATTGAGGTTGAAAAAAGACTTTAATCCATCAAGCTCAACCATTTTAAATCTCTCTGCTCTGCAATATGCAGAATAGTTGTTAATTGATCCAGAGGACAGCAAAGAAAGGAAAAAAACGCCATTGAAACTTTTTGCCAATTGTCTCAAATGGGGGGGGGGGGATCATCCTTCCTGACCCCAGATATGAGCCAGGGGACTTCTCCCTGGATCAATACTCCCTCTCATTATCCAGGATAACCCTGAATGCCCTTTTTACTCAGAAATATATCCAACCTACTTAAAGTTATCTATCAAATCCGCTGTCTCCACCTCCTTTGGTAGAGAATTCATCAGCTTAACCACCCTTACTACAAATAACCCTTTTCTTTCTTTAAGGTGGATTTTTTTTTATTTCTAACCTCAAAGGATTTCCTCTTATCAGTAGAAAACTCTTGGCACAAAAAGTTCACCTGTCAAAGCCTTATATTGACCCTGGATATATTTATAGAAGATAATCATATCCCCTCTTAGACACCTTTTAGAGAAAATATGTTCACTTTGGTGAGACTTCACTGACCTTTGCTAAACCGTTCATGTCAACTTCAAAGTGGGGTTGCTGGTATGGTTTGAGGTGCAACCACACTTCTGAAACAACCCAAGACAAGAAGATCGAGATCACTCGACAAGGATATTGAAATTATAGTTTAGGACAGTGTTTCCAAAATGTGTCTGATGGAACTCTGGGATTCTATGGATTCTATCTCAACATAAACGTTGCTGTTGTAGCCTTTCTGGAGTCCTTGTAAGGGTCCCAAAGAGATTCCTTGTGGCCCTGGTAGGGATTTTGAGATCTTTAAATTCTGTTTACTTTATTGGAGAGGGGAGTTGACCTTTGGAGAACTGTTTAGGACCTCGGGATGAGCTGTAGAGTTTCATGGGAGACATTTTGTTGTCAAGGTTTTCAGAAAAAAACTTTTGGAGCCCAAAAGGATTCCATAGCTTAAATATTTTGTAACCACTGGCTTAGGGAATAGTGAGGCTCGCTTCTCCATATGTTCAGAAAGAAACATTCTTTTTTTTTTTGTAGAGAATATTTAAGTAAAAATTTTAGACGTGGTCAAATTATTAATAATATACAAGTTACATAATAAATTATTAACAGTTTTAACCTTGCAGGGTGTACTTGGCATTCTCCTGTGCACTTTTTAATGGGTTCTATCCCAAATTTTCTCTCTAATATATTCCAGTCTAAGTCAACTTTCTATATTTGTTTTTTCTTTTTAGAGAGTTTACAGGGGCAAGTTTTTCCTGATGAGATTTTTGTTGTTAGAAAATATTTTCATTTCTGCTGTTTATTAAGTTTGTTATCATTGCGATAAGATACAGACTTATTAACATTTCACTGTTTAGCAAAAAATAGTAATTCCGGGCCAGGACAAATAAGTAATATGTTGTGGTTAGATGTCTAGCAGGACCCGTGGGCAGGTTATTCTGAGTTAAATTACACAGTGCAGTTTTGTTTGAGGTTTTAATTAAAATAAATAAATTGTAGAGGTCACAGAGACTTTGGCTTTGTTGCAAAGCAAGAGTCTCACTATGGCCTCATCACTCTCTACTGCAGGATGCATCACTGTATTTACTAAGATTTCCTTACTATAATAATTTACACAAAGGTTAGTGAGCCTCATAAGCTCTTCTCAATTATTTCAATTGCTATAATGATAATTATCATTAGATTTGTGTATAAACATGACATTCTAGTGCAAATTATTTAAGGTATGTGGAAGTTTCTTGGATTATGAATGCATTTGATAGAGGAGAATCAGTAGTGTACAAAAACATGTTTTTTCATGAAAAATCCCCAAATTATTATTATTATTGTTTATTTGTAACACTCCAACATATTCTGTAGCTCTATACATGGGTCCAGTTCAAGGCAAAAAAAATAAAAATAAATAGCAATATTAACACATTGCAAACGATGGAGGGCCTTGCCTTTGAGCTTAGAATCCAGTGTCCATAGAGCTTTCCCCAAAGCACCATGGCACCATGCAAGGCTGAAAACTCGCAAACTTACTTATGTACAAAATAATTATTAATAATCTTTGTTGTAAAATTTCTTCAGTTTTCAGGCAGTTGTTTGAGGGAACGCCACTGAAAATCCAAGCTAAATTTAATTAAAAATGTATAATTAGTTGTGCCCAATCAGAGGCATGTACAACAATGTATCAGTTCCCCTCTCACAGGAGGCAGCCCTGATACTGACAGCTGATTTGCTAGGACAAAACTCCCACAGCTCATTGGCTAGGACATTCTGCCTACAGACATCCTTATACACAGGATATCCCACAAACTGCCATATACCTTTACTATTTCTGTTTCTCCTAGTGAAGTGGGAGCCTAAATACAGGGACTGTTTATTCTGCTTCTTTTGAAATATGGAACTCTGTAGTGTTATTGTTTAGTGCCATTGCAATGGAGATTTCTTCAGCTAACATGTTGAGAAGCAGCTAAACAAAAAATGTACTGGCTGATAATAGTAGTTACATATTGCAGTGACACAGTTAAAGGCTGTGGGTGGTAAATTGCGATGTCACACATGTTCAAACTCCAGGGTTGGATTTACATACCCAGAGCCCCTAGACACAAAGGGCCCTATTAAGTTCCATATTACATTTGCAGGAGTTACAGAGCGATTAAGTTAGAGAAGGCCACAACAGCATGCCCGAAATCCAAAACCGTAAACAATGCTTTTGGTACATAGCATTTCCCGGGGTGAACATGATAATTTATTCAAACCCATAGTTACAGGTTTAGACGGAGCCAATAATAAGAGACCATCATCATTACGTAACTAAAACATGGAGGTTAAATTTCAGAAATAATGCAATATGAAAATATCAATAAATATTTTAGTCCATGCGAGTTCTATTATATGTATTAACACATTGATTGCCAAGATCGATATAATACGGAAATTAAACATAAAAAAAAATATTTTATTGCAGATTTGCGAGCTTGAGAATGTTCTGCTATTAATTTTCTGTAATTTTAAATACAGTAGTGAGTGTGTTTTATATTATAATGCAGCACATTGCAAGCCTATCACTTAATGTCAACCTCTTTCCACCCATAAAAGAACTTGCTCATGGCACCTGGCTAAAGAAGGCACGGGCTATGCTTGAAATGTAAACAAACTGAAATTTTAATGTATTGTTATTTAAATGAGGCACCCCTCCCAGGGAAGTCCCTTTAGGCGGCTGCCTTGTTTGCCTAGTTATAAATCTGGTCATGAGTATACCTCTGCTGGACTACAGAAACTAGACACAATCCAAGTCTGCTAATGTAGGATTTTCTCTAAAATATTTTTATGCTCACAATTACATAGCATCTAGTTCTGAAAGTTAGCTACATATTTTACCAATGTGAACAGATTTTTTGAAACTCTTGTGGTTCTTTATAAATGGTTTATTTAAGGATAATGAAGCTTCAGGATGAATAAATGGTAAATTGAATTAGACAACAGAAATCCTTTAAAAATGGCATGTGATCCATTTTAGCTAGCTACCAAATATGTAGGAAACTTGGAATAGTATTGGTGAATTTTGGATGATTTTTCTCTGTTTTATCTCTGGCAGTTGGATATCATAGTTTAAAATTGTAATGGAAACCATCCAATGTTTGTTTAATACTAATAGCATATTTGTTCTTGCATAACACTTCAGTTGAAGCTGTACATAACATTTCAGGAATGTGTGTCTCCCCTTGAGAGCTTACAGTTCCTCTCTACCGGCCAGCGCCTTTCACTTGAAAAGTCCTCAGAAGGATGACACACAACTGTTTTGTTGAGGGTAAAGCATTTAAAGGAGGAACAGAAAGTTAAAACAGATATTTGGTGTATGCTGTATTGATAAAAATGGTTGGTGCTCTTTTCCAATGGACATGATGAGGATTGCAGAGGATTTTTCCTTTTTGTCAGTTCAACAGCAAGTTGGTTTTATCCTAATGAGAAATAAAATCTGTCCATATATGGTACTGGCAGTTTTTCTCTATAGTAAATAATTTCTGAGATATTTACCATTGAATGTGCAGTTCCTTCATGGTAATGTATAGCTCAGTTTGGAAATTTGTGATTCTGTCTACTGGTTCCTCCAAGGAGGACACAAGCATCTTCCAGTGGCTGCATGAACTGTAAGGGTGGATTGTTGGTCACTATTGTGCTAAGCACATTATACCTATTACAGATTTGTTAGAGCTTACTCTGTGTTTTTTCTATTATAAAATGGCTTGAATGGGAAGGAAGATACAATGTTAAGTACAAAATACAGAAATAACATATAACCCATTTTAGGATTAGCCAATCATCCTCCGAAATTATTTGATTAAAGTTTCAGATATTATTTAATGTTTCTTTTATATGGAAGATCTTACTTTGAGAATATTAACTACGTCTACATGAAGGTTTGGAATTTGTCTAGTGATCCATGTTTATGAAGAAAGGGAGCCACCATTAGAAATAAAAAGGCTTTCTATCTGTGCAACATGCACTTAGATTTCTGAGATATGTAATCTAATTAGCTCAAAAAGACCAAGAGCCAATAAAACTACTGCTATCATTTTAATTTATGGTTCTCAGGGTCACCAGCATGCTCTCCTTTTACATTTTGTCTTGGACTTAGGACCTTGAGAGCATCCTAAGTAGAATTGCAATGGTGAGTGTGGCATTAGCAACACAATCTGTTCTTTGTAAATTGTGGAGCAAATGATCAGCACAGAGAACATCTCATTTTGATGTCTAGTTTCCTGGCCATAGATTGGGATTTCTTGTTGTAGATAAGACTGATAAGACATCCACTGCCATGTATAATAAGCCCAGCTGTAAGAGATTTTCTGCTTATGAAGTTTTCTGACAAAGGAGCAGACTTCACTCAGGAGTAGAAGATGATTCCTCACAAACGTCTCATGGACATCGCACCAAGCAGTACAACGGCCCACGAATGCTTGGACGTAAAGGGCAGAGAAAGAGTGTTAACTGCACCCCAATATAGCCCAAATTAATTAAAGCGAACACCTGGCTCAATTGTGATATATTCTACTGCAGTTCCGCAAAAAATAAAATTGGATCCTTATTTTTAGACAAGCAGCCAACTCTGATACCCACAAAATTAGTAACAACAAAGTCAGAAGTGCTCAATCTGAGAATGAACAAATCCCAAGTGGGTTTGTTCTAAAGGCCTGGTTATCTACTCCAAGAGCAGCCTCTTTTAGTCACTTGTGCCCTTCACAGAATATTTCTCTGTAGCATATCAGTCTGGTCACTCAATAGAATGATCCAGCCCTGAAATACCAGGCAACTCTACCCTGAGCAGGAGAAACGGCTGACCTCAAATGTACGTTTTGGCATCTCTTGGGCCTCATCCGTGAGTCCCTATGAAGATGCTGGGATATTTGTAAAATTCAACTAACTCTCCATTGGAGAGAAGCTGCAGTGTACAGTGGTCAGCTACATCATCAACCAGCAAAGGTGCAGACATGCAAGCATCATATTATATATTGCAAATATTCCTTATGCAAATACATTCCTTAAGAAACGCATAGAGATACATTTTATACAAATTTTACATGACTAGCCGGTTTGGATGCTGTAACAGAGTTGTCCAGTGGTGTGATCTTTGATGGTTATTCATACTGCCCCCACTTTATGCCAGAGTGCCACTGGAATTCAGGTGTGTATCTTGAGTATAAATGGAACAACCTTTCCAATAGAGACAGATAGGGCACAGTATGATCATTTTATTCTTTATTGTTTAAACCAGTGGGTTTTTTTTTTGTTTGTTTTTTTTTAGAAACTGGTTTGGGGACCACTGCCAGTTCCAAGACCTTTTCTGCTGGTACTCCGGAAGTAATAGGGCATAGGAGAGGCCAACACTTTAAACATACCACTGTGATCAATCATAATTATAGCTAGATTTGATAAACGTATCCATAGTTTAAAATTATTGAATGAATGCAAAACTAATTGGAAATTTAGTGTGGCACATGTAGTACAAATTGTTCTGTAAGGTAGATAGCTGGTCCCCAGACCAAAAGGTTGAGAGCCACTCACTTACACCATGCCTAAAATCAATGATGAGTCTTTAAACAGTGAATTTTAAACTCCACTGAAGGCAATGATGGAAGCCATGGAGGCTTCCAAGTGAAGAGATGTCTGCTCCCATAGCAAAAAGGCTAGTACTCAAACTTTGAGGGTGATCATCATGCAAGTGACTCATGGATAGTGAACAGTATGTCGTAATTTGAATATAAAAAAATCATCTCATATCAATTAATCACTTACATTTGATGGAGAGCAGCTAGTTATTGTAGATTCCTCAGTTTCCATACCGCAGGCTGTGATGAGTCATGGCCTTCTCTACTCCAGAGAGCTCCATGGTTGGCTTGAGCAAACTATACCCAAGTTCGATCATTTCAGGGTCCAAGTATGGCAGGCAGATGGGAAGTTTTCAATGTATCAAATGGTCAGTGGAAGGCACTAGAGTGACTGGGTCACAAGTAGAAGGTTGAGGCAAGTGGAAATCAGAAAGGCAGTATATCAAGCCAAAGTAGGTTTAGGAGAAGTCAACTATAATGATGCCAGTACCAGAAAATCCATAAAATAACACCTTAACTGACACATCTTTAAAGTGCTAGAGTAACTATTATTGACATTGGCTGTGTCAATCTTGGACATTCACATTTCCCTTGTCCTTCATGGGACATTTTAAAGGGCCACTATGGTAAAAAAAAAATCCTGTGTTCTTTTGTTTAACTAAACATGGGAAAATATTATTAGAATAAAAACCAAAAAACTAAACGGTCTTTTAATTTTGCATCTCTTCATCATCAAATAGAAAATGTAGTGATAGTTTTTAAAGTAATCAAACACTTTATTTACATTGAGTTGGCAGTTGGTTTGCACCACAGGATCCACTGACCTTAATGGAACTGTGATGACTGCTTTGATGGGGGAAATCTTGAAGCAAAGTGCTGTTGCCTTTGCAAAAGTGACAGTAAAAAGTGAATATTAGCTTTCTATATGAGACTAAATGTTGTTTGGCTCATGATCTCAGAGGAATGGTAGCAGAACAATATCCTAACATTATGGATACCTTATTCTTCTCTAATGATCCCTATGTGCCTTAGACAATGTAAACATGATGCATCAAAACCATTCCCTATTCAGTGCTTCAGTCAGAGTCACTCACTCATCTTGCCCAGATCCTTAAGCAGGACCCCTTCCAGGGTATTTCCGGCACCAATACGCCTAACCGGTGGGATCCATTCATTACAAGCTCTCTCGAAATATTTATATACTGTGATCACTGCAATGACAAATATCCCCACTGAGATGAGAATTTCTGAAGAACCCAGAGAATCAAGATTACATTTATATTCTGTGTAATTTTTGGTCCTTGTAGAACCTACCAAGTGAAGGAAGCTCAACATAGCTGTTTATACAGTTTGATGATTTACTGGAGAACATAAAACTTTTATAAAATAACACACATCAATTTAAAATTTAAAACAATTGTTGATTTACTTTGGGTTTCAGAGCTTATCATGTAGAGCAGTGTTGATTTTAGATATTTATTATAATACTAGATTTTATTAACCTCTAGATCCTTGAAATAAACAATAATAATTAACCTATCCATAGTTAAAATTTAGTCTATTTACATTATTTGCAAAACTAACCAAAATGTATTATGGCGCATGTAGTAAAAATTGTTCTGACCTCTATGTCCATCCCTTTGAGCATTGTAAGGTAGTCATATGTATATCTGGTCCCCAGACCAAAAAGGTTGAAAGCCACTGACTTAGACCACACCTAAGATGAGTGATGAGTGCGTAAACAGAGAATTTAAATACTCAACTAAAGTTTTAATACATAAAGCTCACTTTGCTTTTAAAAGGGTTCTATTAAATTATTTCATTTAATTTAAATTCTCTGTCTCCCCCGTTGGGCTATATCTGTTTGGTAACCCTAGCTCTCTGTAAATTTCCAGCTCTTGGAACTAGTCTGTACTTCACTTACTTTCAAGCAGCCGCTTCCACTGAAAGTCGATCATGTGTTCAGTATTTACATTTTCTCTCTGGTTGTGTTTTGTGTTATTTGCTTTGGACCCTCTAATGAACTCAAGAGAAAAGCTGCAAAACATACACAATATTACACATTAAAGGATCTCAGATATTTCTATAACATGTTCTTAAAGTTATGTAGCATAAATGCCAATGTCCGGCAGCAGGTCCTTAAGTACCCCCGGGGCAACTAACATTAACCCCCCATGCTGCGGGGCGTCCTCATCAGGACCCCGCAGGGTCCCCTGCATTAACCCCTTGCTGCGGGGGTACAGCTCGGAACCCTGCAGCATTCCAAATTTAAATTTGGTGCCGTGCAGGTCCTTAAAGGACCTTAAAGGTCCTTTGCTACAATAAAAAAAATAATCACTCATGGGGGTCTATACAGACCCTCATAACCCTCTATTTAACTCCATATCTCCCATAAGGTTCTATTAGGACCCTTATGGGACAATAAAAACCCTTACATTAACCCCATAAGTGTCATATTTTAGCCAATCAGAAGGTGCCAATTTGTGAGCCAATCAGAATGGGATACACCCCTATATCCCATTCTGATTGGATGATGGACCTGTCAGTCATTTGTAATCCAATCAAAAGGCGATATTGCCTTCTGATTGGCTGATGTAACAGCCAATCAGAAGACGCAGATGCTTGGAGCCAATACCATTCTGTTTGGCTGAAGGCAATAGCTCCTTCTGATTGGATTACAAATGACTGACCGGTCCATCAGCCAATCAGAATGGGATATAGGGGTGTATCCCATTCTGATTGGCTCACAACTTGGTGCCTTCTGATTGGCTGAAAACACTGTCAATCCTATTACAGCCAATCAAAAGGCACCATTTCCAAATTTTTACCGGAGCATGCACTAGAAGCCTCATTTGCGCCGGGGAGCTCTGTTGATTTTTTTTTTCAGCTCGTCTGTTTTTTTTGGAGGGCCCTGCCGGGGCAGACTACAAGGAGGACGGGGGCACTGCGGAAAGGTAAGTGGACTATTTAGACTGTATGGTTTTATATGTTGCATTTATTTCTGTATTAATTTTAATGTTTCTTTTTCTCCTAGGGGTGCCGGACCCGTGGGCAGCTAGGAAGGGCCCTTATGCTAGGGACAAATGCAAGAAAACCGTTGCTTCTGGAGGGGCATTTTTGCAAGGTTAGTGGTATAATTTTAACTTAATTTTATTGCTGGGTGTGGGTTTTTGTTGTATTGTGATAGGGCTCTGTTTGTTTGTGCTTGTTTTTTTTTATTTTTTATGTGCGTAGTATTTTTTATTTTTCTGTAAGTGGTGGGATGTTTTTTTGATTTTCTGTAGTGGTGCTTCTTTTATTTTGTGTAATGGTGCTTTTTTTATTTTTTTTATTTAGTGGGGGTTTATTGTTTTGTGTAACTAGTGGGGTGTTGGGGGGGGTTTAATAGGGGGATAGGTATGTAGTGTAGGTATTAATAGGCTAGGGAAGGTGTTAGGTAGGTAGGGGAGTGGTTAATAGGTTAGAGTAGAGGGGGGTAATTAGTTAAAGGGGGGTTGGTTTAGATGTATTGTTTTATTGGGTGGGAATAGTGTAGTGTACTGTTTGTACTTAGTGTCATGAGGGTCCTGGAAGACCCTCATAGCACTTATGAGGTTAATGTAAGGGTTATTATTGTCCCATAAGGGTCCTAATAGACCCTTATGGGAGAGATGGGTTTAAAAGAGGGTTATGGGGGTCTGTATAGACCTCCATAAGCGATGGGGTTATTTAGGGGCTCATGGGGGTCTGTATAGACCCCCATGAGTGATAGGGTTAATTTTTTATTGTAGAGAAGGACCTTTAAGGTTATTTATAGTCCTTTAAGGACCTGTGCGGCACCAAATTTAAATTTGGCTTGCTGTGGGGGTCCCAATCAGGACCCCCACAGCAAGGGTTAATGTGGGACACTCTGGGGTCCCGATGGGGACGCCCAGCATGGGGGGTTTATGTTAGTTACCGCAGGGGTGCTTACTGAATTCCCGCAGCATGGGAGTAACCATTTGTGTGCCATAAGCCCTTTAAGAACCCGCAGCAAGGAATTTAAAATTTGCTGCAGGGACCCCTGCAGGAAGGAGTTGATGTGGCTGCACTCTGTGGGTCACGATCGGGACCCCTGCATCATGGGGGTTTGATTTCTGAGCAGTGGGGAAGATACGTAAGGGCTTTGTAAGCCCTTGCGTGACCTCATTGGGTCAAGTAGGCTGGAGCTAGCTTTTTGCCCTTTACGGGCTTGGCGGAAGGGGTGATCGGAGCAATTGAATAGTGAAGTGGCCATTTTTACACTTGGGATTCTTGCATTTGTGTAAGATCAAAGGCTTTGAGGCAATTAACTTGCACTTGAGAGGAAAGTAAGGGAAAGTAGCCCGCAGCAAGTAACTCGATCTGAGCCTGCGAGTAGCAGGCAATTGAATAGGGAAGTAACTTGTGATCTCCACTTACTGGTACTTTTTGCAGTAAGTAGCAATTATAGGAGACCCCTAACAAGTTTAGTTATTAAAAAAGAACACACTGTTCACATTTTGCAAAACCTTTGTCCCATTGAGACTGAAGGGCAGAGAGCCTTATGGATCTCTGAACTGTAGTATCCAGTGATACCTTTTTATTGACAAGCTTTTTATTTATATTGATGAGCCCAATATGGTCCCATACCCCCTTAACTTGACTGTTAAAATAATCATCACCATTCCTTATATTAGTTGCCAGTATAACTTCCAAATATGTCAACAGCTTGAATTTACTGTACTTTAGATATAGATAAGAAGAGAACATGAAATAAAATGATAAGCATTGATAACTTTATTATATTTATTTACAAAAAGCAAAAAATGAGAAATGACAAATATACAAACTGCTACAACTATTGTACAATGTAACTTTGATTCACCTGGTTCAGATTATAAACCAATAATTGTATTTACAGTTGTATTACACAAAATAAGAAAACAAACTTAAATGTGCAAGTTTTTTTCAATATCTCGACTACATAACAGACTTTTACTAATCTAGTGAGATATTTGCTGTTGTTTTTGTGCAATCAAAGCATGGAATCGGGGGACAGTTACTGACAAAGCTACTTGCATGTCATCTGACACATCAAGTCGATTTCTCCACTTTGATTTCAGATTAAATAATGCAGAGGAACCAAAACATTCATTGCCAGACTTTGGTAAGCTGGGATTTGCTCACACCAAAACTGCTTGACATCCATCCCAGCCCTATCGAAATTAGCTTTCATTTTTGGGTCTTCTTGGAAGTCAATGAAATCCTCCTTTGCTGAATCTTTATCACTCAATCTCAAAATGATCAAGGGTTTTGTATCCAAACTGATTCCATGCTAGGATCATCAATATCTGAAAAGTAATCCTCAAAATGTGTATTAAGAACTTCCAAATGATTCTTGACTTCTTGAAGTATTTCTACAAGTAGTGTTTTACCATCTCCAATAAGGATATTGTCAAGGATTGAAAAGTTTCCCAGGTTTCCGTTTTCAACACGGCGACTCCAGATAGGCAATTTTCTTGTAAATGAGACATCTCCCCTGGCTTGAACGATGTCTCCATCCCTTCCCTGCATCGATATGTTCAAATCATTGAGGAGACTTAAAATATCAGCCAAATATCCCATGCTAACAATAAAATGTTCATCTTCAAAATGATCGGCTAGGGGGGATTGTTGATGCTTGAGGAATTCGAGAATTTCATTCTGAAGTTCTACTACATGTGAGAAAACACGGCTTATAATCGCGAACTTGAAATGACTACCGATTTTCATGCTTGAGACTGCAGTATTGTAGCGATTTACGGTTTTAGTAATTCTAACATCCTGCAAGGCCTGTAACCTGCAAAAGAAGTTACAGTACTAATTAGAAAGCCTGTTTCTTGCAATGGCTGATCACTTGGAGAGAGTCTTTTTCTCTCCAATTTTATCTTTTTTCTATTTTTTTCCCTTGAATTTTACAGGTGCGGCTTATTTTCGGGTGCGGCTTATATTCGGACCAATACAGTGTGTATATATGTGTGTGTGTGTATACAAAAAAAGGGGAGCTAGATGAAACCTTGGCAGGGTTTGTTGGTGCTTAACACCGAATACAGTATATGTAATAAAAATAAAAAAATGTTGTGTACTACACAGAATATGGTACAATAAAAATCTGTATATTGGGAAAATTAATGAAACAGAGCGAGGATGGTGGGGATGTAAAGTGCCAGTGCTAAATGCTAAAAGGTCAAAGTGTAGAAGAGCTGCATAAAGGGGGGCAAGTAAGTTAGGATATCCACCACCCCGTCTCCCAGTGACCTATTAGGGTAACACCGGGTGTAGGGGAAGTTTTGGGTCCTAACCACATAGCCACCCAAGTTGCCGTCTAGGGATAAAGCAGAGAAAATTATATCGGAGTGTAGTGAATATAAACAGTAGAGAGAATGGTGTAGTAAAAGATGAAAAAATAGGAAAATATAAAAAAGTGTGTATGAAACAGAGTTATTTGATATCAGGCTTTTATGTGAAAGCTGTAGAAAACATATGTCCACTATTGAAATGTGTTGGTGGAAAACTTTATGAGTGTATGTGTCTGTGTATATGCTATGCTGAAATGTATTGCTCTTTATTTTACTTTGCTGTGTTCTTATCTACAACCTGATCTATAGACTTACTGACCTATCAGGACATTATTCACAATGCTGGTCTGTTTCACACTTAAGTCTGCCCAATAAATGTTGTCTGTCTTGTGTTTCCACATTTTTTTCCCCATCGCTTTCTGTTTGCTGTTTTTAGCTCATACTTGTAACAGTATCGCTTTTTGACTTGATAAAGAGAGGCATTATCTCTCAAAAGCTCGTCGCTTTATTATGAATACGTTTGTCCAATAAAAAAGGTATCACTATTTCCTACAATACTCTTATTATTCAACTGGATTACTGGACATTCACGTCTACCTCACTCTTCATATATATATATATATTATATATATATATATATTATATAAGGAATAGTACATCAGTGATTCCACTTGAATGTCTAAAAATAAGTTGATAAAAACTTATTTCCTGCTCAAATTTCTCAGAAACACAGTATATGCACTGCAATCTGGGAAAACTGGGCGGGACATGCAAATGAGGCCACATAATGCACCATCAATCTGTCAATCCAAACCATTTTAAACATGGCTCCTTTAAAGCATTTGTCTACTGTATTTCACAGTTTTAGACATAGCAACGGATGGATTTTTCACAAACCAGGTCACTTAACCACATACAGTACTGTTTCACGGTTACTGCCGATCCTCAGTATGGTGTGAGTGCCTGGTTTGTGTGTTGATTGTTGTAAAGAGTAATTCTATACAGCAATTATTTCACATATGTTGGGCTAAGAGTGATAGAAGTCCTTCTACAGTGGATATAAAAAGTCTACACACCCCTGTTAAAATGTCCGGTTTCTGTGCTTTAAAAAAATGAGACAAAGATA
Organism: Discoglossus pictus; assembly: GCA_027410445.1. Taxonomy (NCBI): domain Eukaryota; kingdom Metazoa; phylum Chordata; class Amphibia; order Anura; family Alytidae; genus Discoglossus; species Discoglossus pictus. Next base: position 233,531,998 of record CM050168.1, on the reverse strand, counting down.
AATCATTTCAGAACTTTTCCACCTTTAATGTGACCTATAAAATGTACAACTCAATTGAAAAACAAACTGAAATCTTTTAGGTAGAGGGAAGAAAAAATATAAAAATAAAATAATATGGTTGCATAAGTATGCACACCCTTAAACTAATACTTTGTTGAAGCACCTTTTGATTTTATTACAGCACTCAGTCTTTTGGGGTATGAGTCTATCAGCATGGCACATTTTGACTTGGCAAGATTTGCCCACTCTTCTTTGCAAAAACACTCCAAATCTGTCAGATTGCGAGGGCATCTCCTGTGCACAGCCCTCTTCAGATCACCCCACAGATTTTCAATCGGATTCAGGTCTGGGCTCTGGCTGGGCCATTCCAAAACTTTAATCTTCTTCTGGTGAAGCCATTCCTTTGTTGATTTGGATGTATGCTTTGGGTCGTTGTCATGCTGAAAGATGAAGTTCCTCTTCATGTTCAGCTTTCTAGCAGAAGCCTGAAGTTTTGTTCCAATATTGACTGGTATTTGGAACTGTTCATAATTCCCTCTATCTTAACTAAGGCCCCAGTTCCAGCTGAAGAAAAACAGCACCAAAGCATAATGCTGCCACCACCATGCTTCACTGTGGGTATGGTGTTCTTTTGGTGATGTGCAGTGTTGTTTTTGCGCCAAACATATCTTTTGGAATTATGTCCAAAAAGTTCAACCTTGGTTTCATCAGACCAGAACACCTTTTCCCACATGCTTTTGGGAGACTTCAGATGTGTTTTTGCAAAATGTAGCCTGGCTTGGATGTTTTTCGTCATAAGAAAAGGCTTTTGTCTTGCCACACTACCCCATAGCCAAGACATATGAAGAATACGGGAGATTGTTGTCACATGTACCACACAGCCAGTACTTGCCAGATATTCCTGCAGCTCCTTTAATGTTGCTGTAGGCCTCTTGGTAGCCTCCCAGACCAGTTTTCTTCTCGTCTTTTCATCAATTTTGGAGGGAGCTCCAGTTCTTGGTCATGTCACTGTTGTGCCATATTTTCTTCACTTGATGATGAATGTCTTCACTGTGTTCCATGGTATATCTAATGCCTTGGAAATTATTTTGTACCCTTCTCCTGACTGATACCTTTTTAACAATGAGATCTCTCTGATGCTTTGGAAGCTATCTGTGGACCATGGCTTTTGCTGTGGGATGCGTCTAAGAAAATTTCAGGAAAGACCAACTAGAGCAGCTGAACTTTATTTGGGGTTAATCGGAGGCACTTTAAATGATGGCAGGTGTATGCTGACTCCTGTTTAACACGATTTGGAATGTGATTGCTTAATTCTGAACACAGCTACATCCCCAGTTATAAGAGGGTGTGCAGACTTATGCAAACACATTATTATTATTTTTTTTCTTCCCTCCACTCAAAAGATTTCAGTTTGTTTTTCAATTGAGTTGTACAGTTTATAGGTCACATTAAAGGTGGAAAAAGTTCTGAAATGATTTATCTTTGTCTCATATTAAAATGTCAGGTTTCTGTGCTGTAAAAAAATATTAACATATAATAGTTGTCAAAATACGAAACGTCGTCACTCTTTGAACTACATCCCTTGCGAGGTGAGGGGCCGCATTTGCGGAAGGTGGAGGCTCTACGGCGCCTTACAAGCGGTTATAAACAGCCACAGAAGTGTGACATTGAAAAAAAAAAACTATAACGCGCAATGACTAAATACGGACTTACACAAAAAAATACGAGCCGCAAGACTTATAAAATAAAAAATAACTACTTACACAAAAAAATGCGAGCCGCGGGACTTAGAAAAAAAAATGAAGAAATCGCAAAACTACGACCTTAACGGCCGACCGGCGCACCCCGTTAAACATAAAAAAAACACAAAATACACACAAAAAAAAACAAAAAAACATTACACCTCAAGGGGGACAGCCAGGACGTCTGGGAGACAGGTTGCACGCACATTTAAGTCCAATTTACAGACTTTAGACACTTGAAAATCTCCTAAGCGAGAGAAAAATGGACGCCGAAGAAAATGAGGCTTCACGACCCCTAAAATCGCAAAACACCGCCAAGCACATACGACTTTTACACAAACCCGTACGAGGTACAACATACACTATTAGCAAGGACCATAATCATCCACACCCGCGTACCACATACAAAATCACCGCCATTTTTCAACACTAACTTACAGAATGCGGAAGTACACAGCTACACAAACGGCTTCTCCTTGCGCACGCAGCCTATTTACACTGCACACATTGCTGACACTTACACCTCAGCTCAACAACCGTGCAAATCTACATTGTATGCTGCAGGAACATCAAAACAGATTGTTAGCTCTTCAGCACAATTCTTGCTGCATATATTAATTACAAATAGGTAATGTATATAAATGTATAATTTCATTAATTAATTACTTATCATGAAAAAAATTCATATACAGCAAAAAAAAAAAAAGCACCACCACAGTATCGCAATAAACGACAAAACCCTTCACCGCGCGCCTCACAAGGAGTGCCAACGGTGCTCATAGGACACAAACTACCCCAGGGGAGAGGCTTGCAATAAGCGCACAAAGAAGATCAGCGCAGACCTTACAATGAGTGCAAAAGCGCCTCTGATAACAAAAAAAATACACCAACCGAGAGCCTCGCAATGAGAGCCGAAGGTTCTCAGACGACCAAAACACTTACTGTTTGTGACAAACAGCATTACTTGCCTTACAATTCTATTGCCCCCGTCATTTTTGACTGGCAAGTCGCTAGTGTGTGTGTATGTATGTGTGTATATATATATATATATATATATGTATATGTATATGTATATGTATATGTATGTATGTATGTATAAATATGTATATGTATGTATGTATGTATAAATATGTATATGTATATATATATATATGTATGTATGTATGTATAAATATATATATATATATATATATATATATATTATATATGTGTGTTCCACCTGTCAAGAGCTTCACTTGTACCACTTGGACAATGTTTTTTTATTATGTCATTACGACTCCCTTTTATATCAGAGCTTCCAGCACGGAAACTAATCTAATGAAACATTATTTATTGCAATTTAGTTTAAACTGTAATATTTACCATAGGCTATAGGTTTCAGAGCCTCTCATCCCTGAAAATGTTACATTATTGAAAAGCAATATTAAAGTGTGATTTACGTATTTCCTCAACAGCATGAAATACTTGGAAGGTGATAAGAGATTTACAGCGTCCTTGGTGTAGAGAAATGAATTCATGCATTCAGCTGATCAATGGCTTTGTGTTCTCTCTCAAGGCTGACGTAGAGAGGAGACCCGCTTGGAAAATAAATCATTTTTTTCTATGAAAAGTAGGTAACATAAAAAAAAATGGTGGTAATCATGCATCAGATTAAAAAAAAATCCAAGCCCATTTTCAAGAGGTTGAGATAAATAATTTTTTGAATAATCCATAAAGATTGATGTGAAATTTGTTGCCTGCCATTTACAAGAAATTTCCTATGGAGATGGATGTCCCCTTAGAAATGTTCAATAGGCAGGGATGTTAGACAATTCAATATAAATGGACATGGTACACACATATTGGTTTAGTATGTAATTAAAAGAACAGGCTTTAAACGTTCCATTTTTTTACATGGAATTATATATATGTGTATATATGTGAAATTATATATTTATATATATATATATATATATATATATATATATATATATATATATATATATATATATATAATGTGTATAAACAGAAAAAAGTATTCCTTTGTTGGTCCCCAGAGGCATATTTTATATATTGGTGAAGGTTGCATTTATGAGAGGGGCATTTATACCTCTGCACAAGCAGTGCTTGTTGTTATCTTTACAAGCTATCTGCTCCTGAGCATGTGGGGAAGGGTAGGTGCAATACAGTAAGGGCTCCAAGAGTTTAACACATTTCCATCTCTCACATGCTAAATATTTTCAGGAAGTTTAAAAGTCAGAAAAAATGGAAACTTTCTATAATCAAAGTCTGCAAAAATTAACATTTTCTTTAAATTATCTTGTGGCTTTATATATAAGTTGTTGTTTTTTCTAAACTAAAGCAGTCCTTTAAACAATCTTACATTTAATACTATGTAGATGCAGTTTGGCTGCCATGCCAGGGCCTCCCTCAGACAAATTCTGATTTGGTGATCATCTGTAGTCAGTGTTTCTAAACCCTTTCTCCATAGACTTCCATAACTCAGCCGGTGCATTACACTGTCCCACACGCTAATTAGGCTTTGTCAGAAAGAGGTGAGAACACTGCTATCAAAGCAATTTGCAGATCCACTGTGAGACAAACATTATAGCATGGTGGTCAACCTTTCTATGCCCCTTTTAATGGAATTTTCTAAACTTTAGCGCACTTATTTACATGTAAATATAACTTTTTGTAGAACAAGAAAATATCCTTTTAAATACTGTAGATGTTACTTCAATGTTCCTATAATTTAATATATTTAGATCTTTTTCCTCACTGCATCTTGACTCTACTAAATCTCTGAAAGCAAAAAACTAAATCTGAGGAGCTCAATCTGAAAACAAACTAACACAAGTGGGTTAGTTCTATGGGCATGGCCACTCAGAGCAGCCTCTTTTTGCTCCTTTGTGTACTTCATAGGGAGAAATATCCTGTAGTATTTCAGTCTGATGTCACTCCAAGTGATCTTGCCTCAAAATACCAGACAATTCTACCCTGAACAGGAGAAACAGCAAACCCCAGATTTAAGTTTTGGCCTTTTGGGGCCTCATCAGTGAGGTGTAGCTGTACTGTACTGTAAGTGAGTGAGGAGTCCAATGTCTGAAGCCTCTATGACCCTTAGAAAGACCAAATCCCAAGGATCATTTGCATACAGAGAAAAAAAAACAATGTCAGAGGTGTTCAATCTCTCCCAGGGCCACCATCAGTGGATATTGGCATACAGCTCTAGATTTGTTGGACATGTATCATGGAGATCTTTCTCTCTTCTCCCATGACCAATACCATTATTTAGGGTAACTGATGGAGGGAAACACATACTTCCTCTAGATCAAAATAAAAAGGGAGTAGTATATATAGCTCTGTATTTTGGGATTGATCTCCTTTGTCAGTATAAACTTTGAAGTTTTCTTCCTGATTGAACATACAAAAAAAAAACTGCCTTTAACTTATTACATATTTTATCTTCAGACACACACCATGCCACCGCCTGCTTGTTAGCAGCATGAGACACTGGTAGTGTGAAGTCCCTCACTTAAGGGTGTGGCTGTAGGTTGCAACTGTAAAAACAGGATACCCTACATAAGAGAAAACAGGAAGAAAGGGGGCGGTCAAAGTAATAAAGTAAGTGAAGCGTAAATGATATATGAAAATTAATTGGGGGGGTGTAAAATTAATTGTCACCTAGTTAAAACGTATAAAACAATTAAGAGCTTTGCCCAAGGAGACACTTTAACTGCATTTATTATTTACTGCACTCTTTCATTTACTTTAATGGGCTGCTTCTTGCAGCATCTCTCTCAGAGTGATGTGCCCATGTATGTGAGCTTTCCATTATTCCTAAAGAATGCACTGGCAGTTTGACCCTTTTCCCCTTTAACAGTCAGAAGCTTCTTCTGCATTCAGTCATGCACACCCCATGAAGTAAATCAGAAGAAAATAAAATGGCAACTTCCATTGGAGCATAATTGCATATAAAAGGAAATAAACTGAAGGCTATGTTACTATTTTACATTTTAAAAAGATGTTGCCTGTTTCCCATTGTAATTCTTCAAAAGAGAATATGTTACATATAGGACTGCAGTGATCCTTTAAGACAATAATTAGGATTTTGTGAATTTCCCAGCTCCGTCCTTGACTCTCTCACTAGTGGGAATCGTCTGACAGTAACCAAACACCCTCTGTGTGTGATCGGAGTGGGGGGATTGTATATGAATATGTGTTTGAAACTTCACATTGATGTGACTGTGAATGGAAACACAGGTCGGTGGTGACAGCACATTGTGAGCAATGAGAACCAGATGGCAAGTGCCAAAAACACTGCTTTTTATGGCTCAGAGTACGGAGGCTTGCTTGTTATTTGAAATGCTATCCACTGCTATTGGAGGCCTATATTTTTAACCTATTATTTGCTTCAGGTATTGTGCCAGTCAGGGTTGTGTGAAGTATTCGCCTTGCAATAGGGCTCTGGGCTGGGGGCTGTAGGAATTAAGAAATAATCTGGTGGGGAT